>JAOTOL010001331.1:0-7500 GCA_034440575.1 Imbricaverruca yamaguchii
TCTCATCCGCCTCAGCATGGGCGATAGCTACGGCCGCAGCTAGCCGCAGGGCGCTGAGAAAGCGCTCCCGCTGCAGAATCATTGCCGGCGTGACGGGAACAAATTTGGAGCGCCACAGACGCTTCGTTTTCTCAGTCCTTCCCAGGCTGCTAGTCAATGGCGTCACTAGGGAATGGCCAGCCGCCATATTGCAGGTGGATACAATGTAAATATTGCGAGAGTATCACAGTGCATCTAACATTTTAAGCCAACCGTAAGCTCAGATACAAATAGGTCCGAACAATGTGTGCGTCCTCTCTATCCGCCAGTACTCTGCATATCAGTTCCCTAAAGCCCTAATAACTAACTAACTGCATATCAGTTTCCCACGAGACATCAGCCGATTGTCAAGCTATGAAACGCTAACAATACAGGCACACAACGAGCTCGTATTCAATAGCATCATCCTGCCATCTACCGATAAATATTGTTACCTATGCTTCAGCGTTCAATCTGACATTAATTCCTTATTCAATGCGGTAATACCAAGACCGTGCTGCTACCTGGCGAGAGAAAGCTGAATTTATGCTTCTTGGACATGGGAATTGAGAGTAGATCTTCTGAACAATCCAGTCCAGAAAGTAGATCCTCTGAAGATACCGGCCCAAGAGTAGATCTTCTGAACATTCCGGGCCAAGAGTAGGTCTTCTGAAAATTCAGTCCCGAGAGTAGATCTTGTGAACACTTCCATCCTCCGAGTAGATCCTCTGAACATTTCCAGTAGTAGATCTTCTGAACATTTCCAGCAGTAGATCTTCTGAACAACTAAGGCCTATTTGTAGATCCTCTGAACAATGCAGTCCCGAGAGTAGGTCTTGTGAAAAAAAAAATCCTGAAAGTAGATCCTGTGAACACTTTCGTCTTCGAGTAGATCTTCTGAACAACCCAGTCCCGAGAGTAGATCTTGTGAAAATTGATGTTCTGAAAGTAGATCCTGTGAAAATAACTCCTCTAAAAGTAGATCTACTGAACGTAGGTCTTCTGAAAGTAGATCTTATAAGCTTCCTCCGATGAAATAAGTTGCAAAAAAATGTTAAATTAATTATGGGGCGTGCTGTCGAAAGATATGAATTCACGTGGATGAGATGGGATTGATGCTAGCAAATGACCTAGAGTATGCTTTTCAATGGGGAATTATGCTAGTACAGGTGTGCCTAGTGGCAAATTCAGAGCCAGCTTTGGAGCATATGATGCTGAATGGATTTGGCATGCAAATGATTATACATAATGACATTATAATATCAACACCATTATATAATTTGACTATAACTCGGTGTGTAGCATTCATTAGGGGTCTCAGTCTCATTTTGTCGTCCTATAATATCTTCCCCTTGTATGCCTAGCCCGCCTGTGGCTCTTATCAACCCTTAGCGCTTTATGACTTCATGGCCCGGGAACCAACATTGTATTTCATCATTTCAGGTCATAATTTATGAGCTTATGATTAGGCTTCCTCTTCAAATTTTGACTTGTGCTAAATTGCGTTGAAATATTTGCCCAAATTATGATTCATCCTTGTTCAAATATCGATATATTGGTGATACCAGGCATATTGTATACCGTGAAGGGCCTCCTATTTACCGACCAGGCATTTGTATTGAAGAGTTGCCGCCGGATGGAAGTCACGATCAGGCCACAATCGCTCTGCTGACCATGGGTGTAACCACGGTTTCGAAATTGGAGGGAGGACAAACCAGGGACGCGGTAAGTTTGGACAGGATAGAGGCGCCTTACCCCCACTGAATATATATCCTTGGATTTCAGCCACTTTATATTCAACGTCTGGTTTTCAGATTCACAATTGTTAAAACTCATATTTTGGGGACGAACGGTTCCACCAAAATGAACAAGTTTCACTCCTCATCACCGCCTTTGAGCATCCAGTTTTATGTCGTATGTGCTGGTCCCTATTTCACAATCACCACAGAGTAATGCCGTAAGTACGTTAGACGTTGCCCACTTATAGCAGGCTACAAAATATTTTACTATGGTTTTATTGTAGTAAATATAGACACCCAATAACCTTTGCAATGTTTTGCTGTTTTACGTGGAGACACTTTGATGCAATGACAACCAGGTCGGATAAAGGGCATGACAATGAGGAAATGTGCTACCAACATGGAAAGTAGCGTCCCTCCGGCCGGGAAAAGACGACCCTTTAAAAATGTTCCGTTGCACCCGCTCCAATTTTTCAACCAAAGGAGCCCATATGAAAGAAAAGGGCACACCTTGGAAATAAAATCGCCCCTTTGGAAAGGACCGAGTGTAACTCGTCCCTTGAATCCTTCAGCCAGTGGCTGAAGGATTCCAGGTGCTTTCGCGGTGGCGCCGCTCCAAAGAAATGGCGTCCCTCCTGACAAGTGCCCATCATGACAATTTCCGGATCCGGCTGAAATCCGGCTGGTTATAAAATAGTGCGCATTTACGTGTGGTTTCTCTTCAAAGGATTTCACAACTTCTGTTTTTTTTTCACAACTTCTGTTGAACCATTGTGGAAAGCTTGTGCAGAACAATAGCGTGACAGTGTAAATTTTAAACAGACAGACAGACAGATTTTATTGAGGTCATCCACAATTGACTTGTAGCTATTATGACATCGCGTCAAATGGATAAAACAACACAGTACAAAAGGTCAAACTCAGAGAATACAAATAAAAGCAAAATACAGCAAGTCGAGCAGTCAATCAGTCCGGCACGGGTGGCACGTCATACAGGTACTGCCGTAGGTGGCGACCAAAGATCGACACGGGAAGCCGCGTCAGCTCAGGTGGCAGTGAGTTGTACATATGTGGCGCTCTGGAGCAAAAATGTCTCTTCCCCATCTCGGTGCGGGACCGGGGGACATGCAAATTATGGTTTTGACGGGTGGTCCGGTCACGAATCTCCGCCACGGTGGTGCAATCGTGAGCCAGTGACTCTGGCTCACCGTGAAGTCACACCTTGTGTGTGAAGCGAATGGTGTGATATCTGGCCAGGTTCTTCGCGCTGAGCCAGCCCAGCCTCCTGAGCAGATCCGAAACGTGGTCAAACTTTTTGTGGCCGAAAATTACTTTTGCCGAGCAATTTATAGTTGTGTTATTGCGAAATAGGTTTTTCGGGCTCCGTTACCATACACAGAAATACAGTAGCGGATCTGCGAGAAGACCAGAGCCTTGACCAGCGCGGAGATGACGGCAGGTGGAAGGTGCACTCTCAGATGCGACAGACCACCCAGAACTCCAAAACAACGCCAAGTCAATTCTGAGACGTGCGAGTCCCAGCTGAGCGAGCGATCGAAAATATGACCGATATTTTTCCATTCCGAAATGGTGGGTAGATCGTGGCCAGAAAGGCCCTATAGTCTTGCAGCAGCTCCTCACTCCTAGCAGGACCTACCTATGTTATTCACCCCTACCTGTACTGTAACTGTACTAAGCTGGTGATCACTGGTGGCCTGTGCCACCACTGGCACTAGGTTCTTAACCTTGGCACCAGGCCTGGTGATCAAACCTTGGCACCTTCTGTCCCCCCTACCTTTACAAAATACCCGATCTAGATGTCGCACACGAGAATCACCTACGACCAGTACCATATCCTCAATACTACTATCCTTGGCACAAGATAGTGCCTGAAATCTATTCAATATTGATATGCCTGCTTGTTGAGCAGTTTGATGTGATGTGTGATCATATGTGTGATAATAGCATGAGCATGGGACATGCATAATAAACATGTGACTTACCAATGTCAATCCCACTTCACCATCCAATTTCTTGTACATTTACTATCCAATTTACTTGTACAAGTTTTAAGTACACTACATCCATCATTCCATCCTGTTTCTGTTGTGAACTTCCCTAGTTGCATGCTCCATGAGCTCAATGCTCATTAACCAAGATCTCTTGGATCACAATCCATGTTGAGTATCCCTTAATACCTATTAATATGTGTGAATATTCTTCTTGATTAGTTTTTCTAACTCTTTGGAAACTCTTTGGAAATTTCACTGGGATACCCGGTAAGGCACGCATATTTTGTGGGCTGCCGAACATCATCAGCTGCGTCTTACTTACGTTAATTTTTAGTCCATTTGCTCGAAACCAGACGTCGAGGGAGGCCAGAACTGTTTCCATAAGTGACATTTTGAATTTCAGATTTCTTACCACTGACCAAAATTTGCATGTCGTCGGCGTATTGACCAACTACTGCGCCTTCGGCGAACAGACTGAGGTCGTTGGCAAAGACAAAGCAGAGGAGAGGCCCAAGAGATGATCCTTGGTTGTGGTTCTGAAGATAAGCCGAAAACCAGGAAGTATCGATGCTGTGGAGACTGAATTTTGACAGGAGTTTTGAGTGAGCTATCACATCAAAACACTTGCTCAAATCCAGCAGGCAGAGAAGGGAAACCTTTCCATGGTCACATGCGGACAGGATCTGGTCAGGTATGGAGGTCAGAGCGGTTTCCGTCGGGTGACGAGGACGGAAGCCGTGCTGAGTTTGGGAGAGGAGGTGGTTATCGGACAGGTAATTGTAGAGTTGCTGGTGGACGGCACGCTCTACAATTTTCACAATGACTGGGACGATAAAGATGGGACAGAAATTGGAAGGGTTACAGGGATTACCGGACTTGAAGATGGGATGGACGAGGGAGTGCTTCCAAGTATCAGGAACATCGGATTGGGTAATGCTGGAATTGGCCAAATGCAGGAACGCTTCATCTAACGAGTCGAAGCACACCCTGAACATGTGGATGCTGATGCCGTCCTCGCCACAGGCTGACGAGCCGTTCATCCCGAAGACGACGGCTCGCAGCTCAGGTAGCGACAACGGCACCAGGGTAAGCGCACAGGCACCAACAGGCGGCAAACGGCAGGAGATACTCGGCGTCGCTCCCATACTCCTTACCTCGTCAGCCACGCACGGGCCCACCCAGACAAAAAAGAAATCGGTTAAGTAATCAGCTGTGGCGTCGGGCAGCTTACAAATGGACTGACGAAGCATTGGCTCCAAATTGGTGTAGCCGACACACATCCAGATATGTTCTTGCCACAATCCAAAACCTGAGATCGATCCAGGGACGCAGATTGACCACCCTGACACCCTTGGGTCCGGCGACTCGTGTCGCATCGGGCAGCTTAAGAATGGCTTGCTTGCCGTCGACAAATGCCCTGACATGGTGCCACATTGACTTCCGCCCATCCTCACGGATTCGCCGCTCAACATCGATCCGGCTATCACACATAATCGCTGATCGTACAGCTCGGTTGGCGTCCCTGTACTCCGTAGAAACCAGCGATGAGAACGCTGTCTGAGTAGCTTATGACGGATTTCTTTGGGGAACTCCTGGTCATATATGATATGAGTGTCTGCTATCCCGACGGCTGCATATACACATATATTTGATCATCATATTCCTATTGCACTCAATCATTGTACACAAACCGGACCGAAATTATTTCGATATTATTTCGACGCGTTCAAAATTATTTCGATATCTCAACATTCTGATAAAGTACGGCAAGCCACGTCGAATGCACCTACGTAATGCAACTTGAAGCCACAGCGACGAAACGCGAGGAATTTCAAGAATTAAAGCAAACCATTGACATTAAAGATTGACCTGACAATGTTACTCGAGGGCTACCCACGGGCTATCTCTCGGCACCAAACATGAGCAGCTTCGTGAAGAAAAAAAACGAAGAAGCGCGGGGAGACCGATGAAATGAGTTAGACTTTTAACTTTGCAAATTAGTATGATTTCTGAATGGTTTGCTAGAGTACCTTACGACACGTTGAATGACACCCACATGATGAAAGCTGAAGACATAGCGACGAGACGCGACGACTTCGAGCAATTTAAGCTAAGCTTCGATCTTGTGGTTTGGCATTAACATGTCCCGGCTTGAAATGCTACAGGAGGTTCACCACGGGCTTGCTTGATACCAGATGTGGGTAGATAAAGTCGAATAAAAAATGCGAGGCGACTGAATAAATCGGTTTGGCCTTCGACCTTTGAAATTAGTTCGATTTACTAACAATATAATACGGCATAAATCGCGTCGAATGACACCCACTTGGTGCAACTTGCACCATGGAGACAAGTCGCTTCGGAGACTTCGGAAAATAAACTAGCCTTTGACCTTGAGGTTTTGCCTTGACATATCCCGGTTTCAAAATGTTACTCGAAGGTTCACCATGTGCTATCGGTTGATAGTGGATCTGGGTATGCTCAGGCGAAAAGCCGCAAAAAATGTGAGGCGACGAAAAAAATCACCTTTAATTCTAGCCCGTCGAGATTATTGCGAATTATCAATTTTCTGGCACCACACAACAAGCGATGTCGAATGATATCTGTTTTCTGCAAATTGAAGCTATAGCGTTGAAACGCGAGGCCATCGAAAACTCAATAAAACTTCTGACCTTGGCATGTCCCGGTTTGAAACGTTACTGGAGTGTTCACCGCTGGGTCTGTCTTGATACCGGATTTGGATAGGTGGGAGCAAAAACGATGGAAAAATATTAAGGCGACCGAAGGATCGGCACGACCTTTGGTACCCCAAACAACTTCATTGCTTAGCTTTTTGATAACGCATAACAAGCCACATCCGAATGACGCTGATTTAATGGAATAGCAATCGAATAGCGAGCGATAGCAATCGAACCGCGCGTTCGGTCGATATCGCTTTAATATCGCCATCTTATAAATCACGCTACCTTTGACCTTCACGTTTAACCTTGGCATGTACCAGTTTGAAATGTTACATGATGGTTCATCACGGGTTACCGCCTGTTGCCATATTTGGCAGGTTTTGGTGCAAACGGAAAGGATAGGAGGCCATCGAAGAAACTGGTTTGCGTTGGACCCTGACCATTCAGGTGGTAATGTAAGACCTATGTAGCTGTTTTCAGCGTGTTCAGTGCAAGCAGAACCATTTGTGGAAATTGATTCAAGCGTTCATAAACCCGTCGCTGAATGCCAATGCCAATAATGCAAATACGCCTCTGGTGAACTCGTCGCTGAATACGAATGCGAATACTACGTTAACTTGATGTACGTGCTTATGGCTGTCCGTGACTCCCCTCCATGGTCTTGAAGATGCCCAAGGACACTTAGTCACGTTTCCTAAGCATACATCATTATATGCGCAGGAGAATGCAATCTAAGACGTATGAAGCATTCCAATAATGCAAATGTGTTGCCTCGCAAAGCGCAATTTTCCACCAAAGCCAGAACACACGGTGGTCAAGGTTCATGTTATTCAAGAATGGCCCGGAAGCAAACATTCGTAACGTTTTCTGATTTACCATTCGGAGGTTTTGTGACGACAGATAACCCATGAAGCTCGTTGATTGGTTAGGGCGGCGTCTAGTATTTTCAGTGATTCTCTTGCATATCTATATTTTCACTTTATAAATTATTACGTATACTTTTCCGGCGATCATACTCAGGTAGCTGAGGCTTGGGGGGGACACGAAAGAAAT